>JASANB010006243.1:0-10418 GCA_030248155.1 Sabatieria punctata
CCATACATGTACTAGGGGGGGTTTGGGGGGTTACCCCCCCTGCTGGAAAGGCCAAACCCCCCTCCCCCCCCCCCCCCCGAGACAGGTTAAGGGACCCCTCCCCCTGACCAAAAAATACAAGTACTAGTAGTGGCTCCAGTATTAACAAACTGGGTCAGAAATCACTAATTTTTAGCCTAAAATTCACTTGAAAAGCCTTTGGAAACCGAATTTGGCGTTTCCACTGCTGATATTTAAGAAAAATCGGTGTTTTTGGAAGCTCTTTTTGTCATTTTTTGCTTGTTTTTAGCTTTAAAACGCTATTTGGCAGCTTAAAATAGCGATTTTTAGCGTCCTTACTGAGAAAAACGTGCTAAAAACGCATTTCTAGGCGTTTTGGAGCTTTTTGAAATTTGGGACCCCCCACCTGGGCGAAACCCCCCTCGACCCCCCACCTGTGGAAACCCCCCCCCCTACCCCCCTCCCCCCAGGTCGGCCCGGAGCTGTTACATGTATGGCAAAAGCTATGAAAATATCAGCTTTAATCTTTAGAGTGTTTCATACACGACAAAGCGATATCTTACTGAGGGCCTATAAAACTTATGTTCGTCCAATAGTGGAATCAGGATCACCTATTTGGAATCCATGTCTATGTAAAGATATTGACGCCATTGAAAGGGTACAAAGATATTTTACAAGGAGATTATTTTATAGATGTGGCTGGTCAGAGAGGCCATATTTAGAACGTATTACAACACTGAAACTTGAAACGTTAGAAAAACGAAGGGTAAAAACAGATTTAATACTATGTTATAAAATAAAAAATAGACTAATTGATTTAAACCATAGCGATTTCTTTGAGTTAAATCAGCGAAAATCGCGCGGACATTCACAGATCATGAAAGTCCAGAGTAGTCGTATCAACGTAAAAAAGCATTTCTTTGCAAATAGAGTAGTCAACCATTGGAATTTGTTAACGGAAGAGCAGGTGGCTGCTCGTTCGGTGGGCGTATTTAAGGATAAACTAACAATTAGTAATCGAGGATTGCGGTTTGCGTAAGTGCACTGCCAGCAAACCGCTTTGCACTGGAGCCTCTGACTTTGTCCTGGTCGCCAATTTTGAACATTCTTCTTACTAACAAGTTCGTGTGCAATAAACTTTACTAAAGGTGCTGGAAGAAAGGACCAGAGCCTGCAGAACCAGGGAATGGGTGGAGTCTTTGGACTCTACTAGAAAGTACCCGTAGACTGGCTGGTGACGCCCCCTAGGAGTTGTTCTCTTTACTGTTCTGTTTGTTTGTGGCTCAATGAAGAGTGGTGTTTGTTTGCTGTCATGAAGAGACTCCAGTTCAGTCATACAGTAATAGTGCAGAGAAATGTTCGTAGTCTAAAGTTTTTTCTTTACTTTGACCGCAGCTTTTAGTTTGGTTGCATTCTGTTCCTTAACCGCATTTCTATGTCTGATTCGTGCTAAACTACGTGGCTCTGTTCTGCTTCTGGTTCTTTGGTTTGCTCTTTGGTTTAGTTGACTTGTCAGAGTAAAATGTACCGTTCATTTTTAGCTTTGAAAAACAATAACCGTAATAGGGTAGGTCGCGTTAAATAGTGTTTGCCGTACGCGCGTAACCTATAACAGAAAGCTGCTGTATAGGACCTGACCGGATCAAAATTTTTAACTGGATCCGATAAACCGGATAACTGGTCATTTTAACAGTTTATTCTGTGTTTTTCCGTCAAAATATTAAGAGCCAATGCACGTAAAAAGGGTAAAACGCCTGGAAGACATGTAAAGTAGCTATGTCAGGGATTTGGACCAAGTGGTGCTTTTTAGTTAGTGTAAGAGTAGAAACGACCACGTGCGAGACGGTTTTTGCATATTCCTCAATACAGCAGAATTATGACATTTTTTGTGATTTTTGCTCCAAAAATCGTTTTTTGCCCATAACTTTCTAACCAGTGGTCCAAATTGAACCGCGAATACATCAAAAGATGTGTCTTTCTTTGTAGAATCTCCTGCTAAAATCTCAACTCCATTGCTTTTTCCGCTTTCGAATTATTCGGGAAAAATCGGTCAAAAAGACCCCAACTTTGAGGTCATTTTTCTCGCTTGGAGGTGCCTACCTAGAGGCGTCATCTGGTGGGCCTAATAGAGCAACACATGTACTATAAGAATGTAAAAAAATTATCATGGGCATTTTTGATTTGCGCGAAAAAATTGAGCTCAAAGTTTCGAAAAGTGTCAACACTTTCTATAGAGTGTATCTACGTTTTGTCACTATGTAAGCAGATATGTTATGTTTTTTGAAGCTGTTTACTGCTAGTTGCAGTGACTAAGCAACTAATCCGTGCTTTAAACTGAGCGCAGTGTTCATGGGAAAGACCGGCAGCAGGATGTAGCGGCGCTCTTAGTGTTGAGCACATTCGGCGGATCAATTTGCTGGTACATACAACTATTAGTGTTCTTGAAGTATAATATAGTGGGGTTTAAGTTTGACTTTTTGACTGTTTACTCTTGTTTGATATGCATAAATAGAAGGAAGCTTGCTTCACATTGTATTGCTTGTAGCCATAAAACAAGTTTGATATTTCAGTATGTATTAATAAATTAAATTTGTTTTTAAGGAAATGGAGCACCACCATGTCTGTCTGTTTTCAGACAAGCATATTTCATGTGGTTCCGATATTAAGTATGCATCTGACGTCAACAAGTCAGCTGAATGGAAAAAGCAATCTGAATGGCACAGACTCCTACGCAAATGTACGTATATTGAATTCACAGTGATGAAGTACTATAGGTCACAACCAAAAAAATTGTAAGGTGTGTGCAATAATTACGTAATTGCATTTTTGGCCGTCTTCGGACCCCCGCTCCCAGTGACGTATCCAGGATTTTGGAAAGGGGGGTGTAAAATTTTGAAAGTGCCTGGTTGGGCCGCTCCGCTGCCCAACCAGGGTAAGAAAATTTAGAAAAATTAGCCTTCAAAAACGCGTTTAAAACGCATTCCGAGCTTAAAATTAGCAGAAATTACAAGTTTTAGTAGTTTATAATGGCCTGGTTGAACTTCTGCCCGACCAGGGCGAGAAAATTTTGAAAATTTGGCCTTCAAAAACGCATTTAGAAGGCATTCTGAGCACAAAATAGACAGTTTTAGTACATAATTCATTAGTTTCTAATATTTTTGACAGACTTTTTCTTCCTACCTCCACCGCAAAGGGGGTGTACACACCCTACACCCCCCTGAATACGCCACTGCCCGCTCCCCCGGTAATGGGCGTAATAATTTGCCGACCCCTAACCCGAAATTACGTAATGATTTTGGCTAGGGTAGGGTACCCTACCCCCTCCCAAAATTTCAAAATTTGGAGTTGGATCCAATCTAAACGTATTTATCAAAGTTAAATTGAGAAAATGTACCGGAGAGTGCTGCATTGGGTACCCGGGTACACTAACCAGCACTTAGCATTTTGCGCAACAAAAATCAGATCCTGTTAGTGTACCCGGTACACTAACTGGCACTTAGTGAAATCACGTTAAACTGTTTGTTTTCACGATTTCTGAGTAAAAATGCAATTTTGCAATCAAGATTACTGTTTCTGCTATGTAAATGAGAGTGGTTGGCCAAAATTTATATTCTTGTCAGTTTTGTGTTAGTAAAAACGATTGAAAATGAGCAAAAATATATCTAGACCTGCTTTGAAGCTACCACAATGTTGAAAATTGTTGACACCTATCACATAAAACCTGTCTCCAAATAGTGTACCCCGGGTACACTATCCGGCACTAAGTGCCAGTTAGTGTACCCCGGGTACACTATCTGGAGGGGTACCCTATGCAGCACTCTCCGGTAAGCTGATGTCTTCAAAGCAAGACCATTTACATGTGCCTGTACTCATACATGTAACAGCTCCGGGCCGACCTGGGGGGAGGGGGAGGGGGGTTTTCCTCAGGTGGGGGGTCGAAGGGGGGGGGGGGTTTCGCCCAGGTGGGGGTCCCAAATTTCAAAAAGCTCCAAAACGCCTAGAAATGCGTTTTTAGCACGTTTTTTCAGTAAGGACGCTAAAAATCGCTATTTTAACTTGCCAAATAGCGTTTTAAAGCTAAAAACAAGCAAGAAATGACAAAAAGAGCTTCCAAAAACACCGATTTTTCTTAAATATCAGCAGTGGAAACGCCAAATTCGGTTTCCAAAGGCTTTTCAAGTGAATTTTAGGCTAAAAATTAGTGATTTCTGACCCAGTTTGTTAATACTGGAGCCACTACCACCACTTGTATTTTTTGGTCGGGGGAGGGGTCCCTTAACCTGTCTCGGGGGGGTGAGAGGGGGTTTAGCCTTTCCAGCAGGGGGTAAACCCCCCAAACCCCCCTAGTACATGTATGCCTGTACTGTAGAGAAAAAAACAATAAAAATTATGGTCACTGGTGGTTTTTGCTCTTTTTAAAGATGCAACCTGAAAATTTCGTTATAAAATTGCCAACACCCCCCCCCCACCGTAATAAGTACTGCGATTTGAATAAGTTCTAATGATTTGACGAACTGCACTCCCACACATGCGATTATGTAATTTTTGCACGGCCCCTCCTAATACATACACGTCTTCAGCTGCGCAAAAACTTCTTCTGTCGGGTTGTTAACAAACAGCCTTGTGAAACAGCCTTTCGTCCGATATTGTAAAATCACTGTCGGTCTCAAACTTTCGTTCCAAACTGGCCAAATTGGATCTATCAAGGTTTTTGAATGGAAGGGCTTTCGAGCCGGGCAATAGGTCCTGCCCGCCAACTGTCCAGAAGTACGTAATGTACATACCGTATGCTGTGCTTTGTTGTATAAACTTTCAACCTTTCAAACGTTCAAGTATTACTGCACCTGTATGTATGTAGAGATACTGATCCAGCTCAGCAGGAATTAAATTATTTACTTCACCTTGTCAAGCGAAAGGAACCTGTCTGACCAGTTCTTCCAAAAAAGAAGCATTTACTGCACAATAGCAACGCACTGGATTCAATTCTTGCTGAATGACTGTATTTCAGACTCTCAGATGCTCCCAAGCGCTATGTATGCTTTGATTAACGCGAAAATGTGAGGAAACCAATGCTCAATTTTGGCACTTTTCGAAACTTTGAGCTCAATTTTTTCGCGCAAACCAAAAATGCCCATGATAATTTTTTTACATTCTTATAGCACAGGTGTTGCTCTATTAGGTCCACCAGATGACGCCTCTAGGTAGGCACCTCCAAGCGAGAAAAATGACCTCAAAGTTGGGGTCTTTTTGACCGATTTTTCGCGAATAATTCGAGAGGGGAAAAAGCAATGGAGTTGAGATTTTATCAGGAGATTCTACAAAGAAAGACACATCTCTTGATGTATTCGCGGTTCAATTTGGACCACTGGTTAGAAAGTTATGGGCAAAAAACGATTTTTGGAGCAAAAATCACAAAAAGTGTCATAACTCTGCTGTATGGAGGAATATGCAAAAACCATCTCGCACGTGGTCGTTTCTACTCATATACTAACTAAAAAACATCACTTGGTCCAAATCCCTGACATAGCTACTTTACATGATTTTACCCTTTTTACGTGCATTGGCTCTTAAAAGAGTCAGTTCGCGAGAGAATCGACCCTTGTTCTTCACAGCTATGTGCAAGTCGAAAAATCGAACTCAGGCCTGGGACCTCCGGTTTGGGGAAGTTGTACCTAACGATGACTTGTGCTAAACCTGAAGAGCACAGCCCTCTAGGTGCCCTGGTCCGGCAGAGCCAGCCCTCGGAAGCAGGGTGGGCAACCATCAAAATCGGACTGTCAATAGGTCATGTTTGACTGAGTGTCACTTGCGATCCAAAGCAGCTAGAACGTTGCGCTTGGTGCCAAGCGAATCGCCATGACATTGGCTTTCGTTTGCCGCATAAGCGGTACTGTTTCGCTGCTTCGTTCTCTAACTACGACATCGAATGTGAAAAAATCCGCAAAAAAATTTCATGGTGAAGTTCACTAAATTAGATTTTTCTCGAAAATAAAAAAGGGTACCCTCGAGATTTTTTTATATTTTATAGCCCTGTGAATTGCGCTTCTAACGGTGTATAGAAAGTGGCAAAAACGCATGCCTCTGGATATCAAATTTCCACTCAAAGTACAAAGATAACCAAAAATTCGTATGTATTGAAGAGTTTGATAGTTTGTGTGAGTGTTTGTATCGGCCAGTCGACACTCGTTGAAAGGGGAGTGATGAAGAGTTTGATAGTTTGTGTGAGTGTTGTTGTGTGTTTCTTCCTGTGCGGTTGTTGTGTATGATTCAGTGAGTGCGCGTGTGTGTGCGTTGTGTTGTGCAACTCTACTAGTAAAGACTCCTCAACTCCGTTTCAGTATGTATGTATGTATGTATGTATGTATGTATGTATGTATGTATGTATGTATGCCGTGCCATCACTGCGTGCTTTGTGTGAAAAGTAGGGCATAATTTGTTGCTCCGTAAGGTACTCGTTTGGCTGGAATCGAAGTGAAGCTGCAACATATGTACATGAATGTAATAATTAGGATTAGGTTTCAGTTCATGTGCTAACCACTAGAACCCCGAACATAAGGCATTTCCTTTGCCAGTGTCCCAGCATTATGCTTCATTCGGTCTGTCTGACCTTCATCAAACTTCTCATCCAGCCAAGCCACCTGGTTCGAGTTAAAGCGAATGTTTGGTGAAGATTCACGCAGAGCCCAACCTGGTTCTAATGGCTTACGTCCTGCGATGCATTGACTATTGATCGCTTCTTCAGTATCAACCTCCCTTTCAAGTTGTTGATGGATGTCATTTGAACTTGTGAAAATATTCTCAAGATTGTTCTGATACATTTGCTGAGCCACATCCTGCATTGTTTGTCGCTCTGGAATCATCTGATGGGTACCAGTGATGAGGTGTCTGATGAGATTTCCGTAAAACTGGTATTTTCGCCTGCACCCTTCTTCAGGGCAATCAAAAAGTTCGTTTTCGTTCGCAGTCTCGAAAACCACTGTTTTGTCAACTTCCATTTCATCATTATCATCAGACTCATCAGTGCTTTGAACACGCTGCTGGGACAATTGGACTTGATCAGGTTGTGCCAGTGTTGGGTCTTCAATGTCACTTTCTGGATCAACCACAGATTGATCATTTTCTGCTTCTGCTGTGTTGATTTGATCTGTTGGGTAGAAAGAAACACCAACTGGCTTCCAGTAGTCTTTCCCTGGGATCTGGTACTGCAGATCTTCATGAACCTTTCTTTATTTCCTTTGTTTTCCCATACTTTCTTTGGAATCACTCTGCCCTCGACAATGTTTGGCTTTGCCAAGCCTCCAAAACACCATCATAAATGCCAGCAGAGGGGTCACCATACCATACATACATACATACATACATACATACATACATACATACATACATACATACATACATACATACATACATACATACATACATACATACATACATACATACATACATACATACATACATACATACATACATACATACATACATACATACATACATACATACATACATACATACATAGGCATGGGATACATGCTTAAATAGTGGTAAATTAGCGAATTTTTGGTTATCTTTGTACTTTGAGTGGAAATTTGATATGCAGAGGCATGCGTTTTTGCCACTTTCTATACACCGTTAGAAGCGCAATTCACAGGGCTATAAAATATAAAAAAATCTCGAGGGTACCCTTTTTTATTTTCGAGAAAAATCTAATTTAGTGAACTTCACCATGAAATTTTTTTGCGGATTTTTTCACATTCGATGTCGTGGTTAGAGAACGAAGCAGCGAAACAGTACTGCTTATGCGGCAAACGAAAGCCAATGTCATGACGATTCGTTTGGCACCAAGCACAACGTTCTAACTGCTTTGGATCGCAAGTGACACTCAGTCGAACATGACCTATTGACAGTCCGATTTTGATGGTTGCCCACCCTGCTTCCGAGGGCTGGCTCTGCCGGACCAGGGCACCTAGAAGGCTGTGCTCTTCAGGTTTAGCACAAGTCATCGTTAGGTACAACTTCCCCAAACCGGAGACCCCAGGACTAAGTTTTCACGTTGGCCGATTTTTCGACATGCACATAGCAGGGTCGATTCTCTCTCGAACTGACTCTTAAACATACATACATTCAGTGTCGGGTAAACCGGTTCACAGTCAGTGTCCGGTAAACCGGATCACAGTCAGTGTCCGGTAAACCGGATCGTATATCAGATTATGCAAAAGGGGCTGCAAAATTTTGAAAGTACTTGCTTGGGCCGTTGATCAAACATGGGTAGAAAAATCAACCTTCACAAATATCCATGTAAAGGTATTCTTGGGCAGTGGGTCCTCCCCTTCCTTTTTCCTCAAGTATTTCTATTAATATTTTTGTATAATTTCGAAGTGAAGCAACTCAGTCTCAGTTACAAGAGTTTGTATGCATTACTACTTGTGGAATGAATGTTACAAATAAACATACCGATGTGTTTTTCACAGGAAAAGTGTTTTCGGTAAATTTATCGTTCCCAAAAATTTTTCCAGTATTCCCGATCTAGTCTGGTCCAGTGGAAAATTTCGATCTGGATGGGCCCTAGCTAGTGAAATGCTTAGATTTTTCAGTCTCAAGCCTGGGATACATAGCATCAAATTACATTTTCTTTGGTATGCCAGTGTATAAATTTGGTCCAGTGCTAAAAACAGATTTCGTATTCTAACTTTGCTTATTACCACACATCATACAGTAAAGAACTAAACGCCGTTTATGGTCTCCACCCCATATAAGGTGCATATATGGTACCCCCGCGTTCGAGGCCTGTGGTGGTACCATATAAGGTACCGGTACCATACTTTCGCATTGCTACCGGTACGGGTACCATATATGGTACCACTTTGTCCAGGCTTCGTACCATGGCCACGGGTATGGGTACCATCCATCACAGGCCACAAATGTGGCGGTACCATATATGGTGTCGGTACCATAAACGGCGTTAAGTGCCTGACTGTCATAAAAGATCATTCTTTGACTAAAAAAGATCCAAATGGCTTGAGTTTTTTTCCGCAAAAGATGTTTTTTCAATCTTTAGAACGAAAAGCCGGATATTACCGAACAACGCCGGAAAAAGCACACCTCACCAAATGGCGGATTCAGGAACAAGGCCATTTATGGATTCCTTCCATCGCAAACATACGTACTGTAGGCGTAGAGTGGGTTGCTTACATGTGGATTTACTAACAAACTGTTGCTGTAAAGCTGCCTTTGGCTTCCTTGATGGGTTCAACTGTTCGCCATCGATTTTTCGCTTGGTCGTATTGTTCTACCACATCTACTCTACCTGTACAACTGAGACCGCCCATAGCTAACAGTTTATCGTTGCAGTTGACTGTACAATGAGAGCGTCTTTTGTGTGTTAGAGCAGCGATCGTCCGCCACTTTCCCTCTCGTGGGTCCAACTGCTCACACTCAGCAACTACTCGTCCAATATTTCTATTCCACCCACCAGTCACAATGATGGTTGAGTTGATGACTGCAGCTGATGCACAGCGTTTCTCTTGAGAGAGATTGAGTTTAGGGCAGTGGCACCACTTCTGAGTGGCCGCGTCCACAACCGACACACACTCGCCAATCAAATAGATTCTGCCGTCCAATTCCACTGCACAAGGCTCCTGTAGACTGTGTGGCATTTGTATAAAGTCAGTCCAGGTCTGTCCGTTTACATCGAACACCTCACTCGAACGTAATCCACCATGCCCTCCAAACACAAACCAGAGATGGTCAAGAGTGACTGCCGCTGCCTCCGCTCTCTTTATTTTCATAGAAGGCGCTTGACGCCATTGCATTGTGATTGGGTACAGAGCAATGCAGCTGTTAGTACAACCGTCAGTTGTAGTCCATCCTCCAGCTACATACAGACAAGAATCGCTGAGCAAGGCTGCCGTGTGACTGTATCGGGCTTGATTGAGCTGACTCTGTCCGAGAAGTATTCCACTGTGTGCAGGTTGAGAGGGCACGTACACCTCTACAGTAGTCACTTCTTTGTACTCTGTCCTGCCGCCAACAAGAACAACGGCAGGATGTCCAGCAGCGCCAAAGCAGAGTCTTTTTCGCCGGAGTTCGGTTTTTATGATTTGCAGCACGTTCTCCTGATTACTCAACTTTGTCTTCTGGTCCGTTAGAGCTTCTAAAAATATAATTTGACCATAATCTTTGTAACTTGTGAACACAGATTCTATAGAGCAGTGCCTCCAGTTGTATTGAGAGATGGTGCACCTCTTCACTGCTGCTTGTACATGTTATTGATATTATTTGTATATTGAACATACGCAAATGCAGCTATTGCGCCAAACTGTACCTTGTACTGTTTCCTGAATTTGACGATTCGGTTCTTGCCAATTTGTAGTGGTTGAATGTGTGGTTTGACTTTCTTTAGACTGCTTCGTCTGTTTATC